>JADLZN010008687.1:0-43887 GCA_018155175.1 Sinocyclocheilus anophthalmus | reverse complement strand
TCAGCTAATCAACTCAGAACACCTGCGAAGGTTTCCTGAGCCTTCAAATGGTCTCTCAGTTTGGTTCACACTCAGGCTACACAATCATGGGGAAGACTGCTTATCTGACATTTGTCCAGAAGACAATCATTGACACCACTTCACTAAGGAGGAATATAGACCCAACCTATCAGTGCCAAAGAATCTGGCTATTTCAACAGAGTGCTTAGTAGCCCAGCTGTTACCGAAACAGTTTGAGTGGGAAGGAAAAGTGTTTATCGAGGACAAGAATGCACAACCACCGAGAGAACTGACAGCCTTAGAGGATTGTCCAAGCACAATCGATCTAGAATTTGTGATGAACTTCACAAGGAATTAGGAACTGTGAAGAGCTGAGGGTCCAAAGGACATTCACAAGAGCCACACACACACAGAACGTTGTCAAGTTCTTTGGCTACAGTTTCGAATTCGCAGTGTTAGCCACAGCCTGAAACCACAGCAATATACGTCAGGGTGTCTTCACTACCTGGACTTAGGAGAAAAGAAGAACTGGACTGTATGCTCCAGAATGTGTCCAAAAGCTCTCTTTTCAGATTACAGAGACAAGTTTTGTATTTCCTTCTAGGTGGAAACCAAAGGTCCCTAGAATCTGGAGGAAGATTGGAGAAGCTCATAGCCCCAGTTCTTGAAGCCATGTTAGTTTCACAGTCCGTGTAACGATTTTTTTGGGGTACTATACTCCCATTTGCTGGTAGTGGTTCCATTTTTGTTTTTTGAAAACCAAAAGGTCACATGCGCAACTCCCATTTTAACCAAGCATTTGTGTAGCATTCATTCAATCCTTCTGCTGACCAGCTTTTTTGAAGATGCTGATTTCATTTTCCAGCAGGATTTGGCTCCTGCCCACATTGCCAAAAGCACCAAAAGTTGGTTAATTGACTATGGTGTTGGTGTGCTTGAGTGGCCAGCACACTCACCAGACCTGAACCCCATAGAGACTCTACGGGGTATTGTCAAGAGGAAAATAAGAAAAAGAGCCCCAAAAAACTGACGATGAGCTGAAGGCCACTAAGTAAAGAAACCATGGGCTTCCATAACACACCTCATGCGCTCGCACAAACTGACCACCAATCCATGCCAACAGTACCACATTGAGCAAGTAATTAAAGCAACAAGGAGCCACCTGCCAAGTATTGTAGTACATGAATACATTAAAGGACCATACTTTCCCAAAGCCAACGAATTCATTCAAACAATTTTTTGTGTTTTTAATTTTCTTCTGATTATCTCTCTTTTAGGAATAGAGCTAATATGGGTGGTTTTTTGTTAAATGTTTAGCCAAAATCATCACAATTAAAAGAGTCAAAGACTTAAACTACTTCAGTCTGGGTGCACTGGATTTATTTAATACACTAGTTTCACAATTTGAGTTGAAATACTGAAATAAAAGAACTTTTCAATGACATTCCAATTTATTGAGCTCTCACCATGTATACAATCCCGTGTAATAGTACACACACCAACAACACAACAGAATGGGGACACGTAGACTGATGGTGTTAAAATAGACATTAGGCTTTGTCAGCTCTTTTCCACACACAATCGTGACGCGCCAAACCTCATAATGGTAATAAAGATGCTCTACTGCCCTCTAGCGTATTCTAGCAAGGTACACCGACTCCGACTCTAGCTCCACAACCATTAAAAACATCAAAATGGCCAGTATATAGCTTTCAAAGTGTTTAAACGGTAAGGACCAGTTCGTTGAAATTAATCTTTCAATACTTTATACTAGTGACACTTACAGGGGCTGCTGTGAGACACAAATCCCAGAATAGGGTGGACGTTCTACCAAATACACTAGCTGTTGATCAAATTTCTTATCGGTCTTTTAAAACTGCCATTCAGACATGTTCAAAATAACGACACAGAACCCGTGCCCGATGTATCCTGACTTCCCCCCGGGGATAAATATTAGTTTTGCGCTGTAAAACCCGTACGCACGGTTCGGTGTTCTAACAGGTAGTGTTGTATGTGTAGTTCTCTGGTAGACCTGACCACGTGACCTACCTCAAACACCACAGGCGAGCAACGGTTATTAGGTGACCATGCGAGAAACCATCCCAACAACATATAGGGTAGAAGCAAATAACCCGCTCTGGTGGAGTGCTGAAGATAGTGCGCGAACATTACCTCAGAGATGATATCTGGTGTGGAAGTGAAGTTTGTAAGGAGTGTAAAGATGAAGCGCCTGTGCTGCAAGAGCACGCATGCATAGAGAGCAACCTGTGCTCATATCCGCACTATTTAATCCCAGACACCAATGTGGTTTTACATCAGGTATGTGCGTTTTATTTAGTTGTTTTTTATTATTATTAATAGCTGTTTATTATAATAAGCGTGTTTGTTATGGACAGTTTTTTTGTAAACGATTCTCAAAATAATTGTAAAAGAATTAGAGGACGTCTTGTTTAGTCACAGTGTGCCATATCACTAAACGCCGATCTATTATTACACATTAAAGAGGCAGTGTTTTCTGTTCATTTAAAAAAAAAATTGGCAAGTTAAAGGTTTCATTCTAAGTGTAGGTGACCCAAAAAATGCGAATCAAAGACCACAATTTGCTTTTTCATAATTCATTCTGTATCATTAAAAACATTAGATATCAACATTACATGAATACATTTTTTTTGTATTTTGTGTTTTCTGAAATATGTTTAAATATGTAAATGAGATATTATGTAACGAAATATGCACCGATTTGCATATATTTCCAGAACAGTAGAGTTAAACGTTATAACAGTGGGGTTTTTACAATTTTCTTTTTATCACTCCATAAATCAGAAAAAAAACTGTCACCAGACAAAATCCAATTCATATTAATGAAAACCTATATTATATTAGAAATATATCTTAACTATAAATCAAGTTACAAATGATAATTAACACAACCCTTCATGTACACGAATAGGAGTAAAACTTTGTAAGCTGGTGAATACTAGTGCTAGCTGAGAAAACAACACACAGCCTTAAAAACAATGCCCACTGAATTAACGCATACAGCCACAAATAGATAACACATTTAAATTATATTTTCTAATGGATGTTTTTCTGTCCCACTAGTACGAAGAAGACATGGTATAGCAAAAGCCAGATCTCTCAACAATGGCCATCACTTAACTCAAATGAATCACAAAGGTGTTAGTACCGTAGTTATACATATGCCCTTTAACAAATGAGACGAATTTTGGTTGGTTCATTAGGTAAATCCACAACACTGGCTCTGACCCCCATTTACCTATATTCATTACTTCAAGTTCATGTATCCACTTCTAGAAGCTTGCGTTCTGCAATGAAACGTCGTATTATTGTGTCCAAAAGTGCAACAAGGCACTAAATCACTTTCACATACCTTTTTTCATTGACTCATCTATTTTTTTCTCCATCATATTTCTCTACTACTGCTATCTGCCAAATGCTATCGGCCTACCACTTTGTCATTACTGTTCATGTCCAATCAAATGTGATGTCAATCAAATCTCCATAGAGACATCATAAGCTTCAACAGAAGTTCTCTCAAATCACATTGACTTGCCAATTCTGATTGAGTTTCAGCATAGTGTTTAGTTTCACTGTATTGGAAAAGTACTACTGTTCATATTGTTAATAATGTGCAAATTATTTTTAACAATATCTTATTAATCCTTGAATTTTTTTATTGCTTGATGTTGCATAAATAAAATGTTGAATATTTTGGTGTTGGGGTAAAAAAAATCCAAAAATTAATAAGCATGGTGAAAACTTTTTAAAATTTTTTTTATTTAGTTTAATTTTATTTTATTTTATTTTGTAGAACCCATGATACACTAACTAAATTCAACATTTTGTGTAAGATTGTATTTATCCAATAAATACTAATAAGAAACACATTTTTTCTTTTAAAAGGATGCATTGTGCATTGATTAAAAGAACTATGTAAACGACCCACTACAGTGGGTACGGAAAGTATTCAGACAACCCTTAAATTTTTCACTCTTTGTTATATTGCTGCCATTTGTTAAAATCATTTAAGTTATTTTTTTTTTACTCATTAATGTACACACAGCACACAATATTGACAGAAAACACAGAATTGTTGACAAATTTGCAGATTTATTAAAAAAGAAAAACTGAAATATCACATAGTCCTGAGTATTCAGACCCTTTGCTGTGACACTCAGATATTTAACTCAGGTGCTGTCCATTTACTTCTGATCATCCTTGAGATGGTTCTAAACCTTAATTTGAGTCCAGCTGTGTTTGATTATACTGAATGGACTTGATTAGGAAAGCCACACACCTGTCTATATAAGACCTTACAGCTTACAGTGCATGTCAGTGCAAATGAGAATCATGAGGTCAAAGGGACTGCCTGAAGAGCTCAGAGACAGAATTGTGGCAAGGCACAGATCTGACCAAGGTTACAAAAAAAAATTCTGCTCCACTTGAGGTTTCCTAAGAGCACAGTGGCCTCCATAAAATAATAATTGTAATAAACATCCTAATGGTAAAAAACGTTTGGGATTACCAGAACACCTTCCTCCTAATAGCTGGGCCCGTAAATCCGGCCAACTGTGAGCATCGGGGGAGAAGAAAGCCTTGGTGAGAGCAGGTTACAAGAAGACCCCAGATCACTATATGAGCCCTAGAGCCTCCAGAATTTGCCAGTATCCACCCCCCCCGGAGGGGAGATGGGAAGAAAGTTATGTTAGAGAGATCCAACCCATAGACACTCAGCCCTCCACCATCAGGGGCTGTTATGCTGAGTGGGCCACGACGTAATCGCCATCATCCACATTCATGAAGACACATAAAGACACACTTGGCATTTGCAAGAAAAAGCTCCTAAAGGACTCACAGATGGTGAGAAACTAGATTCTCTGGTCTGATGAGAACCAAGATAGCATATTTTTGGACCTTAATTCTAAGACAGTATGGGGGAGAAAACCAGGCACATAAGCTCATCACACATGTCCAATCAGATCCCCAACAGTGAACGCCTGTTGTGGCAGCATCAATTGCTGTGGGATGAATTTATTTTCAGCTGCAGGAAGACAGGCACAGACTGGTTGCATCGATGGAAAGAATGTAAATTGCGAGCCTAAGTACAGGATCCTCCTAGACGAAAACCTTACTAACCAGAGTGCTCAGTTAAAGACCTCAGACCTGGTCCGAAGGTTTAGCACCTTTCCATACAAGACAATGACCCTAAGCCCAAAGCCTCAAATAACGAAGGAGTGTTTTCACAACAACTCTGTGACTGTTCTTGATGGCCCAGCCAGAGCCCTGACTTAAAAACAAATTGAGCATCTCTGGAGAGACCTAAAAAAATGGCTGTCCACCAACGTTTACAATCCAACCTGACATCGTGCGTGGGAAGGTCTGCTGCTATATGGCAGAGGATCCACAAATCCAGGTGTGAAAAACTTGTTGTTTCTTTCCCAAAAAGACTCATGGCTGTGTTAGATCAAAAGGGTGCTTCTACTTAATACTGAGCAAAGGGTCTGAATACTAGGACCATGTGATATTTCAGTTTTTTCTTTTTTAATAAATCTGCAAAAATGTCAACAATTCTGTGTTTTTTTGTCAATATGGGTTGCTGTGTGTACATTAATGATGAAAAAAATTTACTTAAATGATTTTAGCAAATGGGTGAAATATAACAAAGAGTGAAAAATTTAGGGGTCTGAATACTTTCCGTACCCAACAATAAAAACACTGTATATTTACAAAAACATTTTATTTCAAATAAATTCTTATTGAACTTTTATACTCTCAAAAATTACCTGACTATCAACCCCAACAAAAAAATAAGCAGCTATATGTTTTCCCAACAATATGATAATAATGAGAACTATATATAATATTTAAGCACCAAATACCAACACGGGAGAATCATGTAACCTAAAATAAAGTTGTTCATTAGTTAACAATTAGATTTAACTACTTTCGTTAACATGTCAACGAGCTGAAACTACTTCTACAGCATTTATTAATTAGTTAATATTAATTAATATGACGTAAATGTTACACAAGCATATAAAATCCAAGTATGTGCGTGTTAACATTAGTTAATGATATAGTGAATTAACATGTTTTCATTACTCAACAAGTAATAAGATAATAAATAAATTCTAGAAAAAAGAATAATTTAACTGTTCTTATTTGTTCACGTTAGTTAATACCTTAAAAGGGTGCAATAGGTGATTGACTTCAGAAACATTTTTTGTTATGCTGGTTAAAAGTCTCTAAACATCTGGATAGCAATCATTAAGTTAAGTGGTCAAAATGTATTTATATGTATTTACAGTATATCATCTGTAGAAGGCGTAGTAGACAAGAAAGTTACGTCCAACTCAAAACGCTCGGAATCCGAGCGTTTAATATGCTTTCTACCTGCTGTCAACATATGTATCATGCAATACCTCTGCGCACAAACCATGTGTCGCGCAGATAGGGACAGCGTCATACAGCGCGTTCACAGCAACGTTTGTATGCAGACCGAGCGAAAAGACAGACAAAACATCACCACCAATCTTCCTATCCTGGTTATTGTAGTAACTAATTTAAAGTTTTCTCACGTGAAATGACGTCATGATTTTAGCCCAGCATTAATACCAGGCCTACGATGCCCCCCGCTTCTGCCTATTTATATAGATTCTCGCTTACCTAACCAAAAAAACCACACCTGATTCAGATAACCAGCTCTTTAGAAGTGAGCTACGTGCATGAACTATGTTCCGATCGATATGATACCTACACAGTGTTCTAAAAATAATCATCCCTCCTCACTCTGAGCGGGGAAATTAACGGTAAAAAGTTTACTTCACCTTCGGAACCTGGGCTGGAATGGAACACGCTTGATAGTAGCCAATGTAGTAATGTTGTACTCTGGTACTACTGGTCTGTGATGAGTGTAGAGAGCAAAATATCAGGGGGCGTGGCATTTGCGGAACGATTGCAGAGTATAGTATGAGTGGGACACTTCGCTTGTCAAGTGCTATCAGGCTAAGAGTTAGCATTTTCCAAGATCTCCTATTGACTCCATTTAACTAACTTAACTAATGGAAACCTTAATTGTGATTGTTTTAACCAAGTATTCAAATATTCTGAAGGATCATGTAATACTGAAGACTGAAGATGACTGCTGAAAATTTAGCTTTGCCATCACAGAAATTAATTACATAGTAAAATATGTTAAAATAGAAAAAAGTTTAATATTATACATAGTGTAAAAGACATAATATTACAGACTTAACTAAATCTTTAACTGTATTAATTCTTTATAAATGCAGCCTTGATGAGCATAACAAACTTTTCAAAAAACAAATCAAAAATCATAATACAAATTATTCATGGCCAGTAAAAAATATTAATGGATGGTAAATAATTCCAAGCTTCTGATGACCGGTATATATAAATTTCCCCCAACATCAGTATAATCAACATTTCATTTATGCAACATTTAAAAAAAAAAATGTAATAGATCTCTTTCAATATGTTAAATTTCACCCAAGCCATGGCAGAGTGCATTGATCCTGCCAGATTTCCCTCTGTTTGCTATGTGTTGAATGTGAAAGGATGGCTTTATTGGTATATCCGTACCCTCTTTGTGCAAAGAGTAAATGGTTATGCAAACAATTCTTTGCGCACCAGCTGATATGGACTCATAGGATTCATGGTTGCAGAGAGCGCTGGAATTTCTATATCTTCTGTTAGTTCCTAGACCAACAGAGGCTTGTGTTTGGACTAACATGATATATTGCATTTTAGCACAAATTAATGTCTCGTCACGCTAAATAAACGATCCCTGCTTGACCTCAATAAGTCACAGTGTATGTAAAACATCCAGTTAGCTTCCAGAACTCTCTGTGGCAGTTTATGTGTCCCTGGTGTCCATATTGCTGTCACACATAGTTAGCAATTACACTGTCCAATTACATTTCTAAACTATCTGAGACTTTTAATTAGCATGTAAGCTAAAGTTCCCCTGTATGCTTGCTCTGATGTGGTGTTATGGGAACTTGAGCACAAGTCCTTATCACAGGCAAAAACACAGACCAGAAACTCAAACTCAAAAACTGAGGCTCTGGGGACAAAGTTTTCACTTACTCAAACTAGGGCTGGGTGATAGCAAAAGTTGAAAAATGAAAAATAATAATAAAAAATAAAAAGCAAAATAGTAGACTGTTGTCGCTTGGATTAAAAAGAAAGAAAAGAAGAAAAAAAACCTAAACGTAGTGTTAATTTGTTTTATTTCACTGAATCTTAAACCAATCATATGTATTATCAATCAAAAGAATGATCTCTGAAGACTATGATGTTTTAGTAAAATAAACGAATGTAGTTAAATAATGATGTAGTGGGCTAAATACTGATAAAATACTGACTAAATATAATTCTTTCTAGTGTTAATTTAGTGAAAATTTGTGATTAAAATATATTTTTGGTCAGATTTTTGGTGAGTTTCAGCTTTTGCATTAGGCATTTTTCATTTATTTGGCAACAGTAGCTGTTTGGTAAAAAAAAAACATACATTAAATATTGTAAAACACCTGAAAAATATTGAGACATAACTTTTTTCTAGCTTTACTGCCCAACCCTAATTCAAATGTACAACCAATCATAAAAGAAACTGAAATACTACGTGAGTAGATTAAATATTATTAAAATTTGAGGAAGGGCCAGAGATGGATAATGAATTAATATAAGTTTCCGAGCCATTACAGTTAGCTGCCACCTCTGCTGCTAGCAGATTCACAAGAGCAGATTAGTGGAAAAATTATGACATAATTTGATCGTAATAAATTTAATGGTTTTCTTTCCTCTTGAGTGGATGAATAATGGACTGATGCCACTAGAATCTCCCCAGGACAGCTGTTTGGCTGAATCGTGAAATGTCATATTTCTATATTCTGTTTACTCCCATTACATTCCAAAATGCCAAGACAATGCTCAGATCAGATCCAACAAATACTACAGTGAACGCCAAACCGCAACCTGAGGAATGATCCAAATTTGAATCCAATAATTATGCTGATTGGCAGAATGAAGCCATTGAGCGGATTAAATTGGTTGAAATGGAGATCGCCTCTCAAATAATAGTGAAGAATATGTGGAACTGTGCAAAAAACAGATTTTTAAGGCTTAGAAATTGATTTGTGAAAGATATGAGGATTTGTTCAGAATCTACTGTAAACACATTTTTATTCAATGGTAAACGGACTAGAATATTTTGAGATGCAATTTTACGGTTTGTCAAACAAATGTTGTGGTGAAAATGAATGTCTCGGTTACGTATGGTAACCCTCGTTCCCTGAAGGAGGGAACGGAAACGTCACGTCGGATGACTGATGAATTGGGATCTCGCTTAGAGAGGAGACCAATCTACTTCGAGTGTAAACTAAACGAGCCAATGCACATTGGCATGTGATTATTGCATCCAGCTGCTGCTGATCACAGCGTGAGTATAAGTAGGCAGCAGATGTAGTGCATATTCAGGTTTTAGCTGAGGAGCCAAGCCGGTGACCCGGGCGCTCAGCGGTGGTACAGGAGCTGTGGCGACGGGACATGACGTCTCCGTTCCCTCCTTCAGGGAATGAGGGTTACCATACGTAACCGAGACGTTCCCTTTCAGTCGGTCACTCTCGACGTCACGTCGGATGACCGACGAATTGGGATCCTACAAAAAGGCCACAGCTACTGACCCTTCCAGTGTCCTGTGGAAGCCACCTGCACCCCTACTTTTGGCGTAGGCCAGGGCCTGCACAAGTGGACCAGCTACTGCTACTATGGCACTAAACACTGAGTAAGACTGGATAACACTAGGAAAAACGTACCCGTTCTACTTGGAACAGGGACGTTACGGAAGCTCCAACCTTCCCGAAGGAGGTTTCGGAAGCAATACACATATGAACATTCTTTAGGTGCATATGGAAGAATGGAGGTGATTGTAACCCTCTTGGAATGGCAGAAGTCTGCCGGGGAAACACGGGCTCAAGGCTATTTTGTGGGCTTTACACATATGGGTTCCACTTAGGCCTTATATATGGAAACCCAGCCCTCTACCGGTTCTCAAGGATTCATAGAGTGAGGGCCTGGCGCTGGACGCTCCGCCACGTCTGGCTGCCGAGGGGACAGAGGAACTCAACATGGTCTACTATATGGACTCTCTGGAGCAGTTTTAGCAAGCCGACACTAAACCGGGGCCTCTCAGCGCTTCTACCCGTTTGAGGTGAGAACACAGGAGGATACCGGCTCCACACGAAGGCTATAGAATTTAGCGAACGTGTTAGGGGTCACCCAGCCCACAGCTCTACAGATATCCGCCAGCGAGGCGCCACGAGCCAGCGCCCAGGAGGATGCAACACTTCTAGTTGAGTGAGCTCGAAACCTGAACCGGGCAGGGCACACCTGTGCCTGATAAGCCAGGGTGATGCATCCACTATCCAGTGGGCATTCCTCTGCTTTGAGACGGCATTCCCCTTCTGCCGGCCTACGTGACAGACAAAGAGCTGGTCTGAGTTCCTGAAGCTTTGCGTCCGGTCTACGTAGCACTTTAAGGCTCGGACGGGACAGAACAAAGCTAGGGCTGGGTCTGCCTCCTCCGAGGGCAGCGCTTGGAGGTTCACCACCTGATCCCTGAAGGGAGTAGCGGGAACCTTGGGCACATAGACGGGCCAGGGCCTCAGGATTACCTGGAAGTTAGCCGGCCCAAACTCTAGGCACAAATAGTCGACCGAAAATGCATGCAGGTCCCCCACCCTCTTGATAGAGGCCAATGCCAGCAAGAGCAAAGTCTTCATCGAAAGAAATTTCAACTCGACCGTCTGCAAAGGCTCAAATGTGCCCTGCTATAGTGCCGTGAGCACTAGAGTCAGGTCCCAAGAGGGTATAAAGGGGGGCCGTGGAGGGTTTAACCTTCTCGCCCCCCTAAGGAAACTGACGACCAGGTCATGCTTCCCCAACAACCTCCCTTCTACAGGGTCGTGGTTAACCGCGATTGCAGCGACATAAACTTTGATGGTGGAGGGAGACAGCCTTCGCTCCAAACCATCCTGCAGGAAAGAAAGCACGACACCGATCGGGCATCTACGGGGGTCTTCTCGGCGAGAAGAACACCACTCAAGGAACAGGTTCCACTTCAAAGCGTAGGAGTGTCTCGTAGACGGTGCTCTCACCGAAGTGATGGTGACAACTACCTCTTGGGGTAGGTCACTAAGAACCTACGCGTCCCGTCCCAGGGAAAGACATGAAGTAGTTGTCAGAGGTCTGGACGCGGTTGCCAGAGGGTGCCCCCTCTCTGAGATAGGAGATCCCTCCTCAGAGGAATTCGGCAAGGAGGGGCTGTCGCGAGGAGCATTAGTTACGGGAACCAGGTCCGGGAAGGCCAATAAGGTGCCACCAGCAGGACCTGCTCCTCATCCTCCCTGACCTTGCACAGCAACTGTGCAAGAAGGCTCAATGGGGGAAACGCATACTTGCGAAGGCCCGCGGCCAGCTGTGTGCCAGAGCGACCGTGCCGAGTGTTCCGTCGGTCAGGACGAAGAACAACTGGCAGTGAGAGGTTTCTGGAGAGGCAACAGGTCTACCTGAGCGGCTCTGAAACGTCTCCATACTAGCTGGACCGTCTGGGGACGGAGTTGCCATTCTCCCAGGAGCGCAGCTCGGAAAGCTCGTCGGCTGCCCGGTTGAGCAGCCCAGGAATATGAACAGCACGAAGCGGCCTTAGATGCTTCTGACTCCAGAGGAGGAGGTGGCGGAAGAGTTGCGACATGCGATGGGAGCGCACACCACCTTGTCGGTTGATGTACGCAAAAGTCGCCGTGTTGTCCGTTCGGACCAGCACATGCTTGCCTCATAAGCACCCTTTGAGACGGATCAAGGCAAGGTGCACTGCCAGCAACTCGAGGCGGTTGATGTGCCAGTGCAGTTGGGGCCCGTCCAAACCCCTGACACTGCGTGCCTGTTGTACGTGGCCCCCCAGCCTGTGGTGGAGGCATCAGTGTAAACCACAGCATGCCTGTAGACTTGTTTTAGGGGCACTCCTGCCCAGAGAAATGCCAGGTCTGACCATGGGGTGAAGGTTTGGCTGCAGGCCGGTGTAACTTGGACCCGGAAAGTGCCGCGTTGCCACGCCCACCTCGGGACTCGGCCATGGAGCCAGTGCTGTAGCTGCCATATGCCCCAGGAGCCTCTGAAACTGTTTCAGTGGGACCGCCATCCTGCTCTTGAATGTATTCAAGCAGTTCAACACCAACTGAGCACGTCCCTGCGTGAGGCGTGCTCGACCGAATCCAACTCCATACCGAGAAAAAGAGATCCTCTGCGTCGTGGAGAGTTTGCTCTTTTCCCAGTTGAACAGAAGACCCAACTGGCTGAGGTGCCGGAGCACCAATTCCCTGTGTTCGCACAACTGATCCTGAGACTGAGCGAGTATGAGCCAATCGTCGAGGTAGTTGAGAATGCGAATGCCCTGTTCTCTCATGGGAACAAGGGCTGCCTCCGTAAACTTCGTGAAGACATGGGGCGACAGGGACAGCCCGAAGGGCAGGACCTTGTACTGGTATGCCCGCCCCTCGAACGCAAAACCGCAGGAATGGCCTGTGGCGCGGAAGGATCGAAACATGGAAATACGCGTCCCTCAGGTCGATCGCTGCGAACCAATCCTGGGGATGGATACACTGAGAGGAATTCGCTACAATCTTGAACGGGAGCCTGTGAAGGGCCCGGTTCAAGATGCGCAGATCCAAGATAGGTCTCAACCCACCGCCTTTCTTGGGTACAATGAAGTGAGGGCTGTAAAACCCCGACCTCATATCAGCTGGAGGAACCGGCTCTATCGCGTCCTTCGCCAGTAGGACTGCGATCTCTGCACGCAAGACAGGGGCATCTGCTGCTTTCACTGAAGTAAAGTGGACGCCCCTGAACTTGGGAGGGCGCCGGGCGAACTGAATCGCATAGCCGAGCCTGACGGTTCGAAGGAGCCATCGAGACGGGCTAGGTAGCTCTAGCCAGGCTTCCAGACACCGTGTAAGTGGCATCAACGGAACTACAGGCGTACTTGCAGTGGGGCAGCGCGGAAGAACGCAGGGACCCGGCCCGGACGTCTCGTAGCCGGTCCGAGGCGGGGTCTGGATGTGTGTAACACTGACCTGCGTTTGAGCAGAGGGTGCGTGGCTAGTCCGTTGGTTCGTCCTCCCGATCCGCCCGCTGCTGCTCACTGGCGAGAGAGGAGGGTGAGTGTAATATGGCTCTGGATCGCCCAAAACCCACGTACATCACGGGGAACCAGAGATAGAAGCATTGCTTTTGTCGAGTTACTTTCGGGTCACACAAATGACAGCGAGAACAAAGATCTCCGCCCGGCCGTCCCTCCATCTCCGGGTCGCCCATCTCAGGGCCTCTTGCTCTTTCGCTTGCCACCAGGTCTGGCGGGGGCCTGGACGGGCGGGGCGGCTGCCCTGCGGCCGGCTCCTCGGCGCAGTTTTGCTGGAGGCTGCTGCGGACGCTGTGCTGGGGCGGTGGCCGGGGGCCGCCCTCGGCGTCGAGCGGGCTGAGGCGCTGCCACCGGCAGCCAGGTGGACGCAGCAGCTGCACGCCGGGGCAAGATGTACCTGATGGCCTCAGTCTGCTTTAGGGCGGCGGAGAACTGCTGGGCGAAGTTATCCACCGTGTCGCCGAACAGGCCGGTCTGGGACATGGGGGCGTTCAAGAATTGTGTCTTGTCCGTCTCACGCATGTCGGCCAGACACAGCCAGAGATGGCGCTCCTGGAACACCATAGTGGACATCGCACGACCCAGAGACCACACCGTAACCTTCATCGCTCGTAGTGCGAGGTCCGTCGCGGTGCGGAGTTCTTTGAGAAACACATCGTGCAAGTCCCTCAGTGCCTGGTGGTGAACTTGCAATAACGCAGAAGCATGCAGCGCAGACCATTCTCCACATGGCTGTATAAGACTGCCGATCAAGGCACCGAGTGCCTACAGGCCGAGAGGGGAGCACGGTTTGCCCGCCAAGTGGTAGCGGCCATTTGACCACAATGGCATCGAAAACGACCGCTCACACTGGGGAAACTCACTTCTTCCCCCCCCCCCCCTCGCCCCCCCCTCCTCCCCCTCCCCCCGCGTACCCGCGCACTGGACCCCCATCAAGGGTGGTGAGGGAGGATGAGCCACTGGGCCGGTTTCTGGCAGTAAAAGGTGCCGTCCATGACCCAGCGATCTCATCATGCACCTCCGGGAAGAAAGGCACTGGGGTGGTGCCCTGAGAACCAGCGCGAGCCACCCAGAGAAACCAATCATCCAACCTCGACGCTCGGGACGCGGTGGAGGTTTTCACTCGAGCCCTACCATCTCGGCGGCCCGGGAAAGCATAGCCAACATTTACGGGCCTATCCGGCACCGCTTAATGCCAAGAGGGCGGCAACGCTGAAGGATATCATCCCCAGAGAATCCAGCTAACCCCCTCCAATGCTGAAACACGAATCAGATGTCGGGGGAGCCCGAAAGAAAACGGTGGTACACCCCGGGAGGTCACGAAGACTGCTCTTTTGGAGCATCCGCTTGTTTCGAGTGCCGGCTGGCTGGGGCTACCCGGGAGGGGGAATTCCTTACCGTGACCGTAAGACCAGTTCGCCCACCGCTAGAAGAAGGACGCCCACGGCTGCCACCAGAGGGAACCCCAGATCTAGGCAGTGGCAGAGGCACTCCGCCCCCTTGCAGGTAACAAAGTCTGGTTCGCAACTCCGAGATGGTCATACCCCCGCAATGGGAGTATGAGTCATCCACGAAAGCCACCTCAGCGTGCTTGATGCCCAGACAAGTGAGGCAGCGATCGTTACCATCACCCGGTGCCAGGTAACGACCACATCCAGAAACACACGGATGGTACGACATCTTTAAAAAAGATGCTTCCACACGTGAAGCTCTTTAGATGGAAATTGCTCACCTTTTTAGTGTTGCTGAAGCGCCACGGGGAGCTGGCCGTCGGCACAAAGAGCTGGTAGCTGCCAGCCTGTTGAGTGTGCCAACCCACTCGACACGGGGGGGCAAAACAACCGCCCACTGATGAGCGCCGCACCAGCACGAGAGCCACGAAGAGCGTGCTTGACGAGTTTTTACTACGGTAGAGAAGAAGGTCAGGCAGCAGGAACGATTTTAGAACTCCGATCGGCTCAGAAGCACGAAAAGATGAATATGCGCTGAATCTGCTGCACTCTATACTCACGCTGTGATCAGCAGCAGTCAGATGCAATAATCGCCTGATCCATCAGAGGGGGCTAGGGGGACCTGCACGCATTTTCGGTCGATGATTTGTGCCTAGAGTTTGGGCCGGCTGATTCCAGGTAACCCTGAGGCCCCGGCCTGGCTACGTTCTCAAGGTTCCCGCTACTCCCTTCAGGGCTCAGGTGGTGAACCTCCAAGCGCTGCAATCGGAGGAGGCAGACCCAGCCCTAGCATTGCTATGCCCCGTCCGAGCCTTAAGGTGCTACGTAGAGCTTCGGGACTCAGACCAGCTATTTGTCTGTCACGGAGGCCGGCAGAAGGTGAATGCCGTCTCTAAGCAGAGGATGGGCCACTGGACAGTGGATGCAATCACCCAGGCTTATCAGGCACAGGGTGTGCCCTTCAGGTTGCGAGCTCACTCTACTAGAAATGTTGCATCCCCCTGGGTGCTGGCTCGTGGCGCCTCACTGACAGATATCTGTAGGGCTGCGGGCTGGGAGACCCCTAACACGTTCGCTAGATTCTATAGCCTTGTGTGGAGCCGGTATCCTCCTGTGTTATCACCTCAAACGGGTAGAAGCACTGAAAGGCCCCGGCTTCGGGTCGGCTTGCAAAAACCACTCCAGAGAGGCCATATAGTAGACCCTGTTGAGTTCCTCTGTCCCCTCGGCAGCCAGAAGTGGCGGAGCGTCCGGCACCAGGCCTTCACTAGTTGAATCCTCGAGAACCGGTAGAAGACTGGTTTCCATATGTAAGACCTAAGTGGATACCATATGTGTAAAGTCCACAGTATAGCCTAAGAGCCCGTGTTCCCCGGCAGACTTCTGCCATTCCAAAAGGGTTACAATCACCTCCATTCTTCCATATGCACCTAAGGAATGTTCATATGTGTATTGCTTCCGAAACCTCCTTCGGGAAGGTTGGAGCTTCCGTAACGTCCCTGTTCCAAGTAGAACGGGTACGTTTTCCCAGTGTTATCCAGTCTTACTCATTGGGTAGTGCCATAGTAGCAGTAGCTGGTCCTCTTGTGCAGGCCCTGGCCTACGCCAAAAAAATAGGGGCGCAGGTGGCTTCCACAGGACACTGGCAGGGGCAGTAGCTGTGGCCCTTTGGTAAATTTCGTCCAATTTCGTCGGTCATCCGACGTGAAGTCGAGAGTGACCGACTGAAAGGGAACGTTTCGGTTACGTATGGTAACCCTCGTTCTCTGAAGGAGGGAACGGAGACGTCACGTCGCCATGGCTGCTGTACCACCGCTGAGCGGCCGGGTCACCGGCTTGGCTCCTCAGCTAAAACCTGAATATGCGCTGCATCTGCTGCCTACTTATACTCACGCTGTGATCAGCAGCAGCTGGATGCAATAATTGCATGCCAACGTGCATTGGCTCGTTTAGGTTACACTCGAAGTAGATTGGTCTCTCTAGCAAGATCTCCAATTCGTCTAACATCGACGTGATGTCGAGACTCCGTGCACCCGACTGAAAGGGAATGTTAATTCCCCCATTTAGTCATTTATGCACAAATAATCCAGTAAAAACATCCAATTCCTCATCAGGGTTAAGCTGAGCCAACGTAAACTGGTTTAAACTGCCTACTTTTTGTAATGGACAATAACAGACTGTGTCCAATGCTGGTTGACTTATACGTATGTGTGTGTGTATGTATGTATGCGTGTGTTTTAGTAGGTCAAGTAAGTACAGACAAGTGGCTCTTTAACTCAGTAAACAACAACAAAAATGCGCAAACACACACACACCAACCGACTCTCTATCCTGTGTCTAATTCAGTACATTGCTTGGGGGAAGAGAGGATCAGCTGTTATTATGGATGAAAGGATCTACATTGCATCTGTACTGCAGGGATCTTCCAAACTAAAAGTTTCCAGATAAAAGAGCCTCAACAGCCACAGGCATTTAAAGACCCATTACTAAAATCCCTCAGCACAACTGTGTACACGACCCACAGGCTCAATAAAACCTGAGCGCATACAGTACATGCAAGCTTAAAAAACGGAAACCATATGCTTTTTCATTACTAAATGTGTAGTTTCATTAGTTAGAGGCTTCCTCTCAGGCCAAACCTAGATGTCCTGGGTGTTTGAAGAAATCCTCAGAGTCCTTTTAAACTCATATAAAAGTGTTTACTGTTCATTTTCAAGATGTGTGTGGATAAATAGGAGAGGGAGAAATACATGGCCCTGGAGGGCTAGCAGGCACTGTTAGTCTTGTGCCATGATGGATAAATTTGAGGCTTTATAGAAGCGGTATTGATTGAACAAAGGTGCTACATGAGTGTGTGTGTGTGTGTGGTTCAGGTGTGCCCCTCCTTGCGCTGTAGATTAGGCCGTGCCTGAGGGTACAGGGCCACTCGGGCGGCAATGGTGACAACACTGACTTTGTACTCTTAAAAATAAATGTTCAAAAAAGGGGTTTATGCAGTGATTTCGTAGAACAACCATTTTGGCTTCCACAAAGAACCTTTCATTGCATAGTGTAAAGAACATTTTAAGAATCTGAAAAGCCTTTTCCACTATAAAGAACATTTTGTGAAATGGAAAGGTTTTATGGATATGAAAGGTTCTTCAGGGAATTGCACAGTCATGCATCTTGAAAAATACAATTGCTGATGCCCAACAAAAGGGCATTATATTACGGAACGATTATGCTGATTTTAAAAATATCCAAAAGATTTAAATTACTTGCAAATCACACTTTTCTTCAGATTTTTTTGACAGATAAAAATGATTATCTGGTAAACACTTTATTTTAAGGACCAATTCTAACCATTACCTAGCATATTTTAGTACTTACAAAGCACATATTAATGCATTATTCTGCATGCCCATATTTTATACCCTTAATCCTACCCCATACCTAAACTTAACATCTACCTTAATAACTATTAATAAGCAACAAATCATGAGTTTATTGAGGCTAAAGTTGTAGTTAATAGTTAGTTAATAGTGAACATTGGACCTTAAAATAAAGTGTTTTTTTTTTTTTTTTTTATTACATTTTTTAAATGCACTCATCAAAATAACAAAAGCAGTCAAGCCAAAAAATCTTTTGGTTTTAATTACAAAAAAATAAGTATTCAAAATGTATAATTTAACTTACAATCTTCAAAGGATTTAATTTTTTAACTACTCCATTTAATACCAAAGAACTTTACATAAACACAAGTTTATAAATAAATAAGCATGTTTGCATATTGTTCTTTCACTGGCCATAATTCTAACCTTGACATAAGGATTAGGCATAAAATAATATCTTCAGAATCATTCATACATGTGAAAATCAGCTGAGAATTGAACAAATAGTTGTAACCTGGCTCAGAGGAACATAGGAATCATGTCTTTGTGGTAGTTTTTCTTAAGATTAAGGCTTCTTCACCTTACAAATGGTTGTCAAAAGCACAAAAAAATGCTGTGAAAAGCAATTTTTTTGTGAGAAAGTGTGACTTTTGGAATCAGCAACCCAAAATACTGGGTTTCATTCAACAAATGTAATGTAAAGACAGTGTTATAGATGCCAATAAAGAACCTTTTTTTTTTAAAAAGACTGTGTGCATCTCAAGAGTCTGTATGTTAAATATCTCTGCTTTATAACTTGGTCAATCTGTCAGGATGCTATATAATATTTTACTTGACTCCGATCAAGGCTTTGAAGAACCTCTCTGAATGTACATATGCTTATACCGACAATTCCCCCTGTGAAAAGGCAAAAGTTACATAACCAGAATTTGTCAAGCTCTACTTTTTAAACACGGCATCTCAATTTTATTTATGCCTTTGAAGTAGTCAAAACCCCAGAATTACTATATTCCTGAGTGAAATCATAGAATTTATTTGTTCAGATTCAAATTTTTCTGGCCTTTAAAAACTCTCCTGATTAATAAGGTACATCAGCTTTACTGTTATTTGCACCATTAACTGTGGTATGGAGTTGTTTCTGGCTTATTGAAACCTTGAAGACGTTCTTACATAACAGTTTAAGTGGGAGTGGGTGCAATCAAATCGTCCTGCCATTATATCAGACCTTCAAGAGTGTCAAATGGATAGCAGAAGCACTCTTTGCATTAACCAGGCATGCATTACTGTGTGAGCGAGTGAGTGAGCTTACATCCACGAAGAAAAAAGTGGTATAAAAATGACAGAAGTGTCATGCTATTACACGCTACAGTGTACATGGTAATGAGATAGTTGTGTGCTGCCATTTAAGACATTGATGGCTGTACAGTGTGCACTTAGAGAACCTCATTTGACAGGGAGAAGAAGAATATGTAAAAATATGATCAAATTAAAAACATTTCAAAAAATAAAATTTACCCAACGGCTTGTGTCAAAGCAAAAACAAGCTAATTCTTTCCAGTGACAGAACCCGTAATGAACCAGCTGCTGTTCAGGTCAACACACGGGCTGATATTCCCCACATTCCCATATCACTGTTTACTCTCCTAACGGCTTCCAGGTCAGTGAACTGGACACTGAGATACATGCCCAGTCTGTGGCATTTGAGGACCCATTTGCCAGGCTGTCTTAATATGAGAGCATCAGCATAATCCTGCAAGGTACACTGGAGAATCAAGGCTCTCGAGAGAATGTCGGAGCCATGAGAGGATGCATAACCTTGATGTGAAGATATTAAAGTAGTTGATGGAGCAATTAAGAGATGCGGCTAACGATCTTCATCAAGGCTATTCAGCCTACTCGGAATAGTGAGGAATTTTCCAAACTGCTAAAGGGAGATTCCCCGCTGTCTCATAACTTGGCAGCTAATCCACCTTAGACCTTGCTGGAGTGCAACAAAGCATGTGCCTTATTGCCACTGTGTACTATAAAATTAAAAAAGAATATAGATATATATACTGCATGGGTGAGGCTAAATTCACAATACTTAGTTGTGTTTTTTTTAGCACCAGATCACCTAGATGAGAAAAAATCCCTCTGGTTTACCAGCAATTTCATACTTAATTATCTCCTTATCTAACACATTGCTAAACTCCAATAGGCAAAAAATCTTCAAACTTAGGTACAAACTCTTTTGTTCCAGATCCTCGAGAATGTCTTCTTTGCTATTCTCTTACCGTAGTGAATTCTACATCATCCATTCTTATTGATGCTTTAAATCAAAGCAGCACAGAGAAAGGCCACTAAAGACTTCCAGATTCCAGAGTTTCTGAGTTACATTTCTGTCTTAGAACATAAAACGAGAAGGATTTTCCAGAGTAAGCCAAACTAACCAGACCAGTCTTAGGCCAGTTGCATGGCCATTACGTTAAGACTGTGTCTTACTAGTCTGACCAGCTAGCAATTAGTCACGGGGTAATCAGTCTTTCTTTTCTGATTGAAATTAGACCAATCTATGTTTTAAGTAACTGACATATAAAAGATATGTCCAGTCCTAAAGGAAAAAATTAGATGACTAACTTGACTTAGACTAACTTGTAAGACTAGTCTCAACCTGCCACTGGACAGTATGACATTGCTCTATAAGGAAAGAGCACATCTAAATAGAATGCATGTAAAACATGCACTTTAAAGTATGTGACTATGGTAAGAGAGCACCTTCTGGAGAACCTGTGAATGCAAGATATTGCAGCATCCTACATCAGGTAAAGAATGAACAATGATGCTCGCCTGGCTCCATCATCATTCCCATCTTAAACATGCTCTCCACATTATGCCTCTGGAATAGCTGCTAAATAGATGTAATGGCAAGGACAACTGTCATATTCTGCCACTTTGAATAACCAAATTTGTAAGTTGCTTTGGAATTGGGGTTCTAGAGACTATAGTAATGAACATCTCAATGAAAAGCACTTCCTTTTTATGGCTCTTACTCATGAGCTGTTGTAATTCTTGAGCGTAGCATATTACATAGCATTTGCCTGATTTTGTCCATGCAGAATGTATAATAAAGATTTGTTGCATGCATGCATGCCCATTTTGGATTGAATCCTACTCTTGCTATATATGTACAGTAAGTGCTAAGAGCTCCTGTTAACCATAAATAAATCCAGCTCTTAAATCAGCTCTTCTGATTCTGACTCAACCTGACTTTCCACTGGCAAATAGCACACCATTTGAACCTTATGATCAAAATGTCACTCTAACAGTGAGAGACGTGATTCATAAAATGACATGAATGTCTTGACCGCACAGAAAAGGTTGCTCTGGCATGGTGTACTGTGGTATGCGAGGGTGTGTTCAGCTGATACTCGACCTAATTTGCGCGCGTCCAAGTCTGTGGTATCGCATCGCGGTTATTTGGCGACCCCTAGAGAGCGCTGCGCGAATAACTTCAACTCGATTCGCAATCTTGTTAATTGCGAGCCCTCTAGTTATTCATACAAACCAGTATCACTTAAAACGTTTCCTCGGGAATATTACCGACGCAAAGCTGTAATATTTAAGTAAGACATCGCATTCTAAACAAGTAAAGTGAAAACAGCATGACGCGCATAAACTTGCCACAAAACTCTTCTCAGATGACAGGATTTTGGCAATGGGCGTACAATGCATTCAGCCCTTAGCTGAGAGTTCTCAAAAGGGATATTTATTACCTGCGTGTGACACACCGTTTCAGCCACATTTTCCCAGACAACAATTCCGAATCAGTCCTCCTGGTATTCGTCCATTTATGCGTTCCAACAAACGTCGACGCTCGAGCGTATTGGTCACCTTAAGTTGGACACTTTACTCCAAATGTTACGGATGCTAGCATTCTCATGTTATATATCCCGAGAAACAGAAAGCTTGAAATAGCTCCAGGTCTCTCGAGAGCGCACCAAACGAGGACTGGGCGAAATATTCACGAAAAACAAGGACGCGTCTTGTCCCCTTTTTTAGTTGCTCGCTGTTTTTCTCCTCAGAAGTGCGCACGGATGTGCACAGCGACCCAGCGGCAGCGTGGGCAGCTGGACGGTTCAGTTGCTTCTCAACAGCCGCCTTCTTTTACATTCACAAGTTCGTCTAGAATATACTCCACTGGAAAAGAAAAAGAAAAAAAAGTCAAGAAGATATGGGAACCAGGCGGCAAGGTGACAGCGTCAACATCCCCCGTGCGCTGCGCTCGCGGTCACTGCGCACTTTCTCTACATTTGTTAGGAGACCGAGCGCAGGCAAAAACGCACGATAAAACATTGAGAGTTCCGTGGCGCAAAACCATGTCCTACATCGGCTGAAGAAGCTCTTCGATAGTTCTCGCTATCTTTTCAGGGCTGAAATAAATTAGAGATGCTGGGGGGCGGGGGGACCAAGAAGGGTGAAGGATGAAAC
This sequence comes from Sinocyclocheilus anophthalmus, assembly GCA_018155175.1. NCBI lineage: Eukaryota > Metazoa > Chordata > Actinopteri > Cypriniformes > Cyprinidae > Sinocyclocheilus > Sinocyclocheilus anophthalmus. The sequence continues at coordinate 21,361 of JADLZN010008687.1, read as the reverse complement.
GCCACTTCACGGACGCGCGTGATGAGTGGAGCACGTGAAAGCGACGTTCGTCTTTAGGATAGATAGATAATGTTATCACCACTCTGCGCGCTATCCACCCTCACTCCCTCTCTCACATACTCTCTCTCTCTCCTTTCCTCCTCCGTCTGACTAACAACCTGCCAGTCCAGCTTTAGCTGACAAACCCGTGACGTCATTTTAAAGTAAAATATGTAACATTTTAGACATCCTTCCACCGTTTCCCTCAGAGGGAATAACTCTGCCCGCCGAGAAAAAATCAGTCTGCATATGGGCTATGAAAAGCTCAACCAGTGTACAGCACTTTCCACTAAGGGTGAGATCAGTTTCTCATCCCAAGGTTAATACAGTGTCTGGTGGGTTTACTAAAGCAATTGAGCCACATCCTACAAATTGCATGAGAGCATAATGACACATTTTTCTTCCTTGTGAAACACAGAAACTCTTTTTTGTTGTTAAGATGATTGATCTTCCACTCCAATTTACCATATAGGAAGAAGAAAGAGATAGCAGTGGCGTTGAATAATGTTGAAATCCTGTTTATTTCACAGGAATGGCTGAAAATGAATAAAAACTCGGTCTGTAGACTGTCAGGCAGCAGCAGGAAAGCTCATTAAGCCGGTGCGTTTGAGAGAAGGGCTTTGTGAAAACAGCCCTGATGAAGAAAATACATTCATGAAAACCGCTAGCGTGTGTCGAGGTTATGAAGTGTCAAATTTTGCCTTCATTGTGGGGACCAAACAGTCCCCACAAGGATAGTTAAACCTAACACACAAATTGTGGTGACCAGCTAACGGTCCCCATGAGAAAACAGCTTAATAAACACAATAAATAATGTCTTCATAAAAATCTAAAAATACACAAAGGTTTGCACAAGGGTTATGCCTAAGGCTACGGGGAAGAAAGGATCATTGGCTCACTACACAAACAATAGAAAAACATCAACATAATAGCAGGCTTATATGTATATCCCTTTCTAAAGCAGATAAGCAGAGTTTAAAAGACGTATTTTCTGAACGCGAGGTATGGAAGGTTTACAACATCTGTGATCATCTAGGAAAGCTGTTTTAAATTGTGCCAGTATAAATGGGGTGTGTGTGGAATAGAAAATGAAGAGAAAAATAATCGTCATTAAAGAGCAGTACGGCATATCAAATCCAGCCTTAACAGCAAATGTTCAGCAGATTCCAGCAGCTCGGCATTTTATCTCCATTACTGGAAATGCATTTTGGAGAAGCTACATTCCTTAGCATCTGTAAAGAGGTCATTTACACTACCATATGTGTGCACTTAGAGATCTTAAACCTGATATATTGGAAGGGGGGAGGATAAATATGTTGTATAATCTGTAAAATCAATGCATTTAACCATATACTGCATGTAATTACATTGTATAACACTTTTATGTGTTCAAGTCATGCTGAAAAAGAAACAAAATCACACAAATTGAGAATCTTTATTCTGTGTGTGGAATGCTACCAGACCTAAAGTCATTTCACTTGCTGTAAAACATGAAATCCTAGGAGTTCTTAGAAAACAGTTGTGCAGTTTTGCTGAGTGAGTTATTCATAACGTTCTGTATGTATCAGGCTGCATATTTACTCACACAGGATTACCGTGTAATCCTTACACTGATGATTTAAACCTCCAATGTAAAGACCCTTAAATGCTGACTCAAAATAGAATTTTGTCAACGACATCGACCACAGCCATTCCAGGTTCAGTAACAATTTGGACACTTTGCTAACCTGCAATAATTAGATAACTGTAATTAGTTAAACTTGTCAAGAAACTGAGGTCTTATCTGTCTTGCTTTAATTGAGCTATTACTCCAGCTTCAGACAATTGTATAATCATATGCAAATAAAAGGGAGTTCAGAGTGTATTGTCTTTGGTAATTAGCCGAATCGCACTGCACTCATTTAGCTGCTTCAGATTTGAAAGGTTGAGGGTCAAGACCAAGGGTTAGTGTGAGTTAGTGTATATTGTCAGGGAGGTCAAAGGTGAGGGCATGGGGATTCTTTGTCATGAATTTTAAGCACAGGTTATGCTAATGAATAAAAGTTTAGTGGATTCTTTAATTTTAAACCTGGTCTGTGTTAAAGCAGTTGCAGATTTTTCAGCTTTAGATGTTTTATGATGATTCGATTTTTCAAAACAGGCCTAGAAAGAGATTGTAGACATTGAATCACTGTTCTCCACACTGTCCATGGGAGCCCAATGTGATTTACACAAGTAAGACATGTTGATGGGATTAACATCCTATCAATCAAATCTCTTACCCTAGTCGGGCCCCCCCCCCCCCCCCCCCCCCCGGGCCCACATACATACGCTGACCGCCTGAGGCATATTGCAAAACAGGCAAGTCAATCTGATTCTATGCTTCTATACAATTTTCAATAGTCGGTGCACTAGTCCATCTGGAAATAAAGTTGAGGAAGGTACAGGGTTGATTCAGTGAGCGCTTTGTTGTTCATGTGGGCTAGACAAACCTAGCCTGCAGGTGTGTCTTGGCCAGAATAATCTGCAAGGTTGTTTATCCATGTCCTAATTGTGTAAAGCATGTTAAGCATCCACAGAACATCATCTTCACCCAAAAAACTCCAGGACAACAGTCGGGGCAAGCGTTGCTACAATAACAATCGGTGTGAGATTGCTCGTCTCACTCTCGTGAGTACCTGCTAGCGCGAGGGTGTCTGTACGGTCGGCGGGCATAATGCAGTGGTTGCGGTTAGATTAGCGTCCAATCATAATTTCACCCACTCAAATTACGCACCAACCGTGAAGTACGTAGATGCGCCCAATTTTGATTGCCTTCTTACCCCCGGTATAAGATACAAGTCAATCCCTACATATCTGTCCACCAGTCGAATCTTCCTAAGTCTTCTACCTAAGTACATCCACGTGGTCTGAACTTACCTCGCCAATGAATGCTGTGTAGCTATCCTCTCACGTACTCGAATGCAGCTTCCTCCAACTATGCACTCTCGCGGCTGGGTGCGACTATTCATACACAAGCGTGTGTCTAAAGCGGAACCTCAACAGGCGGGCTCCATGGCGCATAGTAACACGGCTTGACACACGGTGGGATGATTGTGACCCAGACACGAAAAGGGAGACTGCCTACGTCGCGTGCGACTGCGCGCGTTGTGCAGGGTACTCGCCTTATACCTGGCATGAACAAGACAGGGTGACAAGACCTGGATATGAATGGCGGTTATTAAGTACTGTTAGAGCCTTTAGAGACCGGCGGATAGTATATTCTTCAGGACTTAATACATAGGCGTGCACATTGGCGCATGACAAAGACTGTGAATGTGATCAAAGAAGACCATAGTCCATCTTCAGTGGCCGTCGGCAACAATAACTGTCGCTAGCAGGAGAAAGAGGTACAGCATGGGAGTAGACAAGATTTAGTCGCGAGGGAACTGTCCAGGTCGGCGGGTGGACAGGAGAGAAAGTGTGTATGTGCTAGAGTAACAAGTACTGGAGGGTGTGTGCCCGTAGGCTGTCGCGGGATGTGTGAGTGTGTAGGGTGTGTGGACACAACAGGGAAAGGTCGCACATGATGTGATGTAGCAGTCAGCGATGCGGGTCCCACTGGATGACACAACCAAGGGAATCGGTTGACAAGCTGCTGTCGGGACCCCTGGGCTACAGGGGGAGGTACGCATTGTGGGGAATACTGGCGGTGGGCGTAGTGGCCCAGGGAGTTGGAGCTGAGCACATTGGGAAGGGTGCGACAGCTGCAACTATCTGGCCGTGTGTGACAACCCAATGATAGGGCTGATCAGCCTGGAGGGAATCAGGTGGGACCATACAGGTGGAGGAGCAAGTTCAGGTGGTCGGGTGTTAGGCAACCACGAGTGAGGCAAGGCAGGGACCATGACCGCCGAGTGAGCGCCCAACTCGGGCGAGTGGGCAGATGCAGGAGAACACGAAGGGGGGTACGCATACAAGTTACATAGGGGGCGTCGAGAGGATGGGGGAGGGCGCTATCTAATGTGACCCGACATGTGTGTCAACGGGAGCACGACCAGTGGACTCTGTAGGTATCAAGGGAGGGGTGAGGCGCGTCACAACTGAACGCAGTCAAACAAGCGGTGTGGCAGAATTACTGAGAAAACGGGAACAACACTATAAAGAACCCCAACCGGCAATACTGGGTACCAATGCACCAGGCAAACACGCAGTGAGCCCGTGCGCGTGGGAAGATTGGGGTCATGAAACGGGCAGAGACGTGCGGACGTCAACAAGCTCGACGGGGTCGTCAATGATGACCGACCACAAGACACAACGCGACCGTAGGTCAATGACTGAAGCCGGCCGGTGGCGAGGGACATACACTATACACGGCTGTACTGAGGCGGGCGGTTACCAACCACTATGCTATAATAGCCGACAACACTGTGTTGATCAGACGACAGCACAACTAGAGGTTGGTGTAGTGACGGACTTGCGAGAACGATCTCCAAACGGATGCTCGCTGGCATCATGGACGGTGTCTACACATGAGCCGCACGCTGGGTATATAACACACAGCGGCGGGTTGTACACAAGTGGACAGAGCCAGGCAGAGGCAGGGAGAACTAATGATCTGTCACACACATGCTTCTTGACAGAGCCCTAACCAGAAGACAAACTCACACTAGCTTGGCCCACAAACACATCCATAACAACCCGTCGTCGCTGACACGCCATCCCGAACCCCCTGTGTGGCCAACGACACAGAGAGCGCTCGAAGCAACGCGGCGCTTCGGCACAACGTACAATCATTGGTGACACAGGCGCGTTGTGTAGTAAATGGGCATCTTGAAAGTCAAAGATGTCTAGTCCGATATATGTCACTAGCATCACATGGGGGGGGGCTGAACGGAGCGACCCAGGTCGGGATTGAATACAAGGACATATGAGCAGTACAGGGTCCCCACCAGTACGCGGAGGTGGGGTTAGTACTCGTTGATATGGACATGGCGGGGAGTTACTCTGGCTCAAGGTGCCAATAGAAACAGCGGCTTCGTCACACGGACAGATCGGCAAACTCTCTCGGCGCGTGTCTACGTGTGTCAACAAGTAGCGAGCCCGAGGAGTGGTACAGCCGCGCAAGCACGCAAGTGTACGACAACGCTGACGAACACCGCATGGAATAGGGGCCCGGCCCCGCAAACAGGGAGGCGACGCAGGAGTGCGCGGGGGTCTGCGCACCTAGCGACAGCGGGGGCCCTGGGAACAAGGAATGGCAACGGGAGGCAGGCGGGAAAAAGAGGGACCGGATGCAGCAACCCAGAGACTGGAAAAGAGGACGGCAGGGAAAGACCGGCAGGCGCGGAAGGCAGGGAGGGACAAGGAATGAAAGGGAGGATATGGGGAGAGGGACAAGTGAGGGGGAGGGAAGGAGGGGGACAAAAGGGCGGAGGGGACCTACTTGTGTGAGTATTGAGGGAAGGGCAGAAGGCGAACTGGCGGGGGAAAAATGGTTCAAATTTACTGTCGAATGTATGCAAGAACTTATGAGTAACCTAACATACTTGATTGTCTTAAGGACAGTTGATGTATGTATTTAAAGATAATTTGTAATTACAACATTTGTGCTGATGAAGTTGCAATTTACAACATTTAAAAAAAATTAATATTAGCGAATATAGTACATGTGCTTTAGTATGTTAGTCAGCATATCTAAAAGAATGTAGTTCTTTAAAGCATGACAGAAGATTACTAAAACATTTAACATTTTAATTAAACATTTTTATAGAGTGCACCTTTTAAGTGTACATAAGTGTTAAGAAATTGTCATGGAAAATGTACTCTATTTGCGTGGCCTTTTATTTCAAATCAAAATATTTTATTTGCAAGTATTATTAAAAACTGTACTTTTAAGACTTCTTTTTCACAAGGGATAGTTCACATAATTATGAAAATGTAGTCATTATTTATTCACCTTCACATCATTCTAAACCTGTAGGACTTTCTTTTTTCACAAAAGAAGATATTCTGAATAATGTTCTTTTGTCCATACAATGAAAGTCAATGAGGTCCAAAACAACACTGGCGGCGCGGCTCTGGCTTGATGATACAACAAGGTGTGTCCGTTTTGGTTTGGTGGGCGCAGCAAATGTCAGGAGTGAATAGCAACAGGCTGTCAATATGAATTTTCATTTTTGAGTGAACCGTCCCTTAAATAGGTCAATATCTTTTCAGAAACATTTCTTTTCCACAGCACCTTGGATCTATGAAATCTGTGACTAAAGAAAACATGAAAAAATATCAGTATGCACACCAATAGAGTAGTCTTGAATAAGGACTTGAGCAACAGATGGTATTACTTAGTACACATCAGAGAATCCATTTTCTATTTCAGGTGTTCATGGTGAAGAATACCAAGTGAAACTTTTTTTTTAAATGTTTTAGAGTCTCAGCAGCTTTAACTCAAAGTAAGCTCATTTTACATCAGTCATTCTGTGAACAGTGAGGCTTTCAGTTCAACAGTCACTTATCAACAAACCTCTTAAGAGGAACAGGCCCACAATAAGCCCCAACTTGGGTCTTAACCCTCAGACTAAAACACACCAACTGTTCAAATGATATTTGATGCACAGAGCTCTCATTCAGGCAGTTAGAGATTTCTATAAGAGGATGATGGGAAGAATCACGGGTGATAGATGGCGCATTAGAGGGACAACATATAAAACAGAACGGCAGGGACAGAGTAAGCGAGAAAGAGGAGTCAGATGAGGAGGTGTGAGCCCTGGCCTTGTGCATAAATTCACTGCTCATCTATACTCTGAAGGGCAAGACATGACATATAAGTACTCGCCTCGAAATACGCTGCCATCTGGAGATGCACAATTTGGTACACACACTGTAGCTGAATATTGACTTTTAAATATTTACATTTCTATCTGCACACATCAGGTCAGGTGTATGTTTGAGGTACAAGTGGATCTAAGAACTCATAAACATGTAGACACTGATATGGACACATATTGCATACAACTTTCGGCCATTTTAAGTGGAGAATATCAGCCAGACAATTTCAATAATCTCACCTCCAGGCTGTGGAGGCGGACCTCACATTTGCCCAACATCTGATGTTGTCTTTGATTAAGATTCCTGACAAGGCCTCTGGAGTTTGGAGTGTATCACAGTTCTCACCTGGGAAGGGTCTGAACGCTGAAGTGTAGAAAAAGTCATTGCTATGGAAACAGGCATAATAGTGAAAGAGAAGAAATTCAGTTGGAAAAAAATAAAAATAAGACTGAGGCAGATTACAGGGTGAGTTCGGGCCAGCAGAGTCTTTGGGAATAAAAAAAATGTATATGAAGAGACCAAGAGCCATTCTGCCTGACCTGTATGGTCACTCTGGAAGACTAACAAATGGGCTTATCGGTAACACTAATCTGGCTGTGATCAATGTGCAAAGGTGACACTTTGATACACTCATAATCTAGTTACTTGGATGGAAAGAGTTTATTTTTAGAAATGTTAAATATAAAACATTAAATATAAAAAATGAAACATTCACACTTTGTGCTCTAGTGTATATTTTTCAGAGTACTCAATTTCTGCACATATTCAAAATGTAAGAGAAACAAATAAACAAATGAATAAAAATAAAAATAAAATATGACTGAAAATGTTGACTTTTATGGCTCATATAATAGCGGGGCATGTTGTCATGCTATATGGGTTAAGTTGTCACAAGGGAAATCTACCATAAATAGCATTTTCAACTAAATTAAAATATTAAAGCAATATGACCAAGAGAAATTGAATGGCCAAAAGTTAAAAAGTGAAGGTGCAAATATGCAAATTCATTGTTTTCGTACAGAAACGAACATATAAAACAAATGTGATAACTGCGCCTAAAATGAGTAGTAACCTTCTTTTATATTGTAATATTATTTCACAGTATATATACATCAAATTAACACAACCTTGGTGAGCATAAGAGACATCTTTCAAAAATATTTTTTTTTTTCCTTTGACCAAACCCAAACGGTTTGAATGGTAGTATACAGGTAGTGGCGTATTATATATAGAAAAATATTTATAATATTTATATATATATATATATATATATATATTTCTTAACTCATAGCTGTTTTATTTTGTGATGTCAGCACGTAGCTGATGCATCTATTTCATAATGTTCATGGAGAGGTTTTCTAAAAGTCTTTGAAAGCAGCTGAAAGCAGATCCCATTAAAACACTCAGAAAATGCAGGTGGAACAGGTTGCTGTTGTTTTATCTTTTATAAGACAGCTCTTATGTAAGACCCAAAGCTAATACAGGAAAAAACATTTTCTTACACTGTATTTATCTTAATTTCCAGTGAATTTTTTAAACATCCTCAAAACAAGATCAATTTACCAGAGAAGCAAAATTGCACACAATATGAAGGCTTGCATTTTCTTGAATATTTCCTGCATCGTTGGGTTAAAATAATTTTAAAAAATGTGTTAATGGTTTATCCAAAAAGCCCTAAACTGTAAGTTATTTTATTTTATTTTTCTATATTTTTTTCGAAGCATAAATTAAACTACATTTAGTCAGATGAAGTTTGCAGTGAAGACAGTCTTCTTTCTAATCAATATATACATTCTTTAATTTTAAAGACCAAACCTACAGTAAATGACACTTACTGTCACCATATACATTTTGTTGAAAATGTTTTATTGTTGTTACTCAACAGCAAATTGGAGTATTTAGGCATTTGTTATCGGTAATGGGCTGCAAATTACTGCATTTACACATCACACTTTTAATTTATCAGGAACAATTATTTTATTATATACTTACTGTGAGAGTAAACATTTAAAGCTTCTTTATCTCTAATAGAATAATATGCATATTCAATGCAATTTCATTATGGGTTCACAAAACCCTGGTCCACAAAACCAGTCATAAGAGTATATTTTTTCGAAATTGAGATTTATACATAGCTTTCCATTGATGTATGGTTTGTTAGGATAGGACAATATTTGGCTGAGACACAACTATTAGAAAATCTGGAATCTGAGGGTGCAAAAAAATCGTCTTTAAAGTTGTCCAAATGAAGTTCTTAGCAATGCATATTACAAATCAAAAATTAAGTTTTAATATATTTACGGTAGGAAGTTTACAAAATATCTTCATGGAACATGATCTTTACTTAATATCCTAATGATTTTTGGCATAAAAAAAATAAAAAAATTTGACCCATACAATGTATTTTTGGCTATTGCTACAAATATACCCCAGCGACTTAAGACTGGTTTTGTGGTCCAGGGTCACATTTGCATCCAAAACTCTATGCGTCACAGCAAATGATCGACAGGAGCTGATATCACCAGCCTGTATGTGTGAGTTTCATGGACTCGAGCCAGAGACTAGCACGGAAACAGGGGAGGAAGAAATCTTTGCATCTATTTTAATTCAGGTACTGGGGAAACACCCATTAACCCTCTGTCTTGTCACATCCTCTCTTCTACTCATCCATCTGACAGCTCACTTGTCCTTTATCACCTCAAAAATGAAATTGAAGTGTGTGCTGAAGAACTCAAAATACACTGACAGTGTTAACAAGAGGCTCCCCGATGTATGTAAACAATAAACATGTTAATTCGAGTGCCTTCGGCGAGATTGTACGTGGTTATTAGGTGTATTTGTATATTTAAATAGATCACTAGTGGCATTTTTCATCCATTTGAGGGGAAAGAGGAAGATATAAGACAGAATATGCATTAAAGTAAAAGAGAAAGAGATTGATATGTTTTCTCTGAACTCACATTCCCAACATGTGCTCACACCGCTGTGGTTAATGGGTTGTATAGTGCTTCTTCTTACCCCTCCAGTGGCCCCGGCGGTCAGGTTCAACATGCCGGTAGCGGCTGCTCTATCTCTGGGCTCTTCACAGACTGTCACCTGCAAGACCTGAGTCTTTTTCCTGTCCTGACACTTTATGAGATCTGAGTGTGAAAACACCAGCCCTTTTCCAAATGACCCCAAGATTGCCTCTGTCCCTTTCAGCCCTCGTCTTACCATCTGTAAATTTCTTCACACCTTAATGTATGTTTTGTTATAGGAGGTGTTGGAAGAGAGAGATATGTGAGGTTCGGTTTTCAGAAACAGACCTTAAAGGCAAATTGTGTCATTTCTGCATCACAGGACTGCAAAAATCTTTACATGCATGCATAGCCAATCTAGTCACAAAATCATGCATATTTAGCTGTGTTTCATTCATATATAATAAATAGCTGCTGCTTTGGGCATGTACTCTATATTGTAGCTTATCATGTTGTATCTCTCGATAGAGAGAACTCTAATGTAAAAAGCTCCTGAAGGTTCACAGCAATTGCGCAAAATCAGCTACATTTTCAAAAAAGCCTGACACTGAACTCATGCATATTGAAGATTTCTTGGCAGTAAAGAATCTATTATGTAATTAAGCATTAGCCAGTTAAGATGTTTTTCTTTTTATTTAAATTCAGTAATTTTTAAATTCTAAAGAAATCCATATTAAAATTGTGTATGTTAAGCTCTTGATGTGACAACATCCACCAGTATCTTAAAGGGTTAGTTCACCCAAAAATGAAAATTCTGTCATTAATTACACACCTTCATGTCGTTTAAAAAAACCCGTAAGACCTCAGCAGCTGACACAGAATAGCATACGCTGTTTGAGTTCAGTGGATACTCTCCAAAATGGCGCTAGGGTGATGCGGAGTAGACGAATTGTTGAATAAAGTCGTTTATTTTTGTTTTATTTGCACCAAAACTGTATTCTTGTAGCTTCATAATATTACGGTTGAACCCTGATGTCACATGGATTATTTTACCGATCTCCTTGCTATGTTTCTGGATGTTGATAGGGAAGTACCCTGCTGTAGATTTCATCAAAAATATCTTAAGTTGTGTTCTGAAGATGAACGGAGGGCTTGGGGTTGGAACGACATGAGGGTGAGTAATTAATGACAGAATTTTTGTGTGAACTATCCCTTTAAGGCCTAAACTCAATACTCAGTATGATGTATATGCAATAGTTTGAGGAAGATTTTATTTGAAAACTATTGGACTAATGCAAAACCTTGTTAAAAATGTTACAAATAAACTTTAGATCAATTTATATTCAAACAATCAAATATTTAAAGGGGTTTAACATAAGAAATAATATATGCAATTTAATATATAGAGATATATATATAGATATAATTATATCTATACTAATAAGAGATATATATATGTTAATATATATCTATATGTATATAGAGATAGTATAAGATATATATATATATATATATAATATATATATAATATATAGATATATATAAATATGTATAAAAAGTCAGTGGTATTATTAACTTAAAAATAAAACAAAAAATAAATATTGATAATATAAGGGGCTATATCATTTTGTATGGTATAAATAAAAATTCTTATTTTAAAATAATAGAATTTACGAAAAATCTGTTTAAATAATTTTACCATAAATGAAGACAAATAACTAAAAAAACGAAGATACAAAAAAATTACCTAGGGTTTAAAAAATAACTAAACAAACAATCAAACACAATAAATAAAGTTCCATTTAATTAAATTGTAGTAAAAAAAAAACTTTCAGAACTCACAACTTCCTCTCCAGGCCAAAGAGACCAGACCCGAAACATTATTTGTTGTTCACAAGCTTGGCCCTCCCAGCTACTGTGAGGTAATAAGGATGAAGTAGGATCAAGGTTTTACTGGATAATCTTTTAAACACACAAGTCTAAATCAAGTTCCCTCAGGCTCACTATATGAACAGACTTTGCATACGTCAGAAAAGGAAAACGTGATGCTGATTTACGTCAAAACAGCAATTAAATTTAGCTCAGTGACTACTGAGTGCACCGCACACGCGGCAAGAGGTATTATTTTCAAAGTGTGAAGAAAGTATCAAAGGAGACAAGATGAATGTAGAAATGCCAAGGAGATTGTTCAGGACTGAGGGAAAATCCCTCAGAATCTCAGATAAAAGCTGTTTAAAGCAGCTGATGTTTAACTGTGGTCCACGTCTCTCATTCTCTCTCTCTGACAAGAAATGGGCGAATGAGGTGTATGGCTAAAGTTATAAAGCAGAGATGATCACTCTCTTTCCTACACTCACAAGCGCACACTGACAGGCTCCTTTCTAAATGTCAACCTCAGAAAGGATGGGGTTAGAGAAAGAGTGAAAATGAGTCAGGCGGGGTTGTATGGAAAAAGAATGAGAAGGAAAGACAGAGTGAGAGAGAGAGAGAGAATGAAAGGGAAAGTTCATGCTAAGAGTGCCTTAAATCTATGCTGTGACATTTTTTATAGCTTTTTGGGGAATGATTTAGTCGAGACTAACAGTTTGACCTGTGGACTACAGCAATGAATTGAATCTAATTCAATCTTTATTGACATCCTCCCACCTTCCTAATTGGATCAAGTCTAGTTTGGCTATTCTATGAGCTGTAGATCTGATATTTAGAAAAGAAGGCAAGTTGTTTAACAATACATGCTGAAAAGACAAATACATTGTGTTTTGGATGCTGGTCTTCAAACATGGTCATGGGACCATGGTGGGGTCCGGGCAGTACGTGAGGGTCGTTCTTGAACGATTCGTTAATTTTGAACGAATCTTTAATGTGACTCGGGAAGAACGAGTCGTCTCGGGGAGTGATTCGTTCAGTCGCGCATGCGCAACATCCTATAGGCTCTGTACTGGAATTAGTTAACCTGTTTCGAGTCTTTGGGTTTTCGAGTCATTCGTTCATCATGTGACAGCCCCATAAGCTTAACCAATGCAGTCTGAGCCTGCAAGAGAATTGATTAGTTCACCTTTCGAGTCTTCGGGTTTTCGAGTCGTTCAAGTCGTTCGTTTGACTCAAACCCGAAGACTTGTCAGATAAGGTGAGGTGAGCTAGCATAGACTAAAGATCCAAGTAAACAATTAATTAATATTTTCTGTTTCTTATAGAATTAAAGTTTTGTCATGTTTGTAGTTTTATCAACGTTTGCATAAGTAGTAGATGTGTTAGGGAAGTAACACGTAACATTTTAATTACATTTTGCTAAAATGAACGAAATGACTCGAAGAAAGATTCGTTCATTTTGCTGAACAAGACTCAAAGATCCGAGTCGGTAAAATGATCCGAACTTCCCATCACTACTGGGCAGGATTCTTAAAGGAATAGTTCACCTAAAACTACAACTACAATAAATGGAGACGGGAGCTTTCAAACGTTAAAAGGATGTGAATGTAAAAAATCATACAATTTATGCACTGTATTCCAAGTCTTTTGAAAATTCCAAGTCTTCTGAAAATTATTGTTAACTGGTGTGAATAAATCACTGAGTCCATAGTCAAAATTAATACATTTTATTTAAAAAGTACCACACTCAGAATGTTACAAAATAATATAAAAAGTAAACATCTCAAAGAGAGATTAAAAATAATCAAATAAATTGCAGCAATACTGTACATAAAAATAAAATCAAAACAATTGCACACCCAGAACAAAATGGATTAAACAAGTTAAAAAGTTTATAAATGTAATAATTTCTTAAACAATGAACCAGACTGAGTCGGAGAACCACATCAGTATGATTTGTGAACAAATTCAAGTTTGAGAATTGGATCAACCGATTCATTAAAATGATTCCACTCACAATTAATTGATTCATTCAGTGAAAAATAAGTTTTTTCGATATGTTATATTGAATACATAAGTACATAATATATGTTGTATTGACATATAGTGCATGAGTTATATGAACCACTTTTATGATATTTTGATGAGCCTTTTTGAAGCCTGAAAGCTTCGGTCCCAATTCATTGTAATTGCGAAGAGAAAATAAAACATGGGTTCATATGAGGCATAAAGGGTTCAAATAACAGAATTTTGGTGTGCGTTATCCCTTTAAACATCTTAGACAACATAACATTCGTGTCTTGTCAGTCATGGCCTGACTTTGTAACCCAAAGGTCACAGGTTCGAGTCTCAGGTCCGGCAGGGATTGTAGGTGGGGGAAGTTAATAACCAGCGCTCTCTTCCACCCTCAATACCATGACTGAGGTGAGACCCTTGAGCAAGGCACCAAACCCCCAACTGCTCCCCGGGCGCCGCAGCAAAATAATGTCTGCCCACTGCTCCGGGTGTGTGTTCATGGTGTGTGTGTGTTCACTGCTGTGTGTGGGCACTTGGATGGGTTAAATGCAGAGCACAAATTCTGAGTATGGGACACTACACTACACTACACGTCACTTCACTTTCACTTTTTCACTTTCACTTTCACTTTCACTTTCAACTACAGTAGCTTCACCAGAAATATCATATTGGTTTACTAGCTTTGCCAACTACTTTGTACCAGCAATAATCTTTCTAAGGTGGTTTTTCAGCAGTGACTGCTGCCAATCCACCACATAATTTGGATTTATTCAAAGTGTGTTTTCTGTTGGCTCGCCAATAAATCAGGATAGATTAGCTCAACATACAAAAAAGCTTTACCTTCATTAGATTATCTAACAAAGCTTGTGCCTGTCTTAGCAACACACTTTGACACAACCCAATTTCAATGGCAGAGAAAGAGGAAGAGATCCCTTAGGAGGTCCTGCAACAAAAATGTCAATTTGTTTCTACATCATGTGTTTTCTTTGAGCGCCTGACTCAATTAACAAACTGCCTTTTAACGTAACTGAAATTTGCTGAGGCAAAACATTGACATTTAGTCTGTACGTAAGGTTCATGCTCCAAGTTATATTGGCAAAATTCTTCCTTATTTGTTCATATGAATCTTGCACTACATTATCTAAACCTGTGACTTTAAATTATAAAACTTGGTTTGCATCATGTCGTTTCATACATCTTTGAAGGGCTTTAATTAATTGAATGTTAAATATGCACAAAACTCCTAAGGGCTGTATTTATTAGAAACTACACTGTGGTACTCCTGCTGGTCATAAAGCTGTTTCTGAGAGCGAATGTAGAAAAATATTTTCTTTGACTCATACGAGTTTCTTTGTACTCGCCTTCAAACATACTCCTCTGAGCTCAAGCAAAACATGATACATAATAGCTGATTAAGTCAGAATCCTCAGTTCCTGAGAGACGCTTCATAAAATACTGGCATGAACCGAATAGTTGACTGCATTTGGGTCTATATCCCAGTCATTTGTGTTGAACTTCAGTAACTTTGCTGATGTGAGATCAGCTCATTTTCACATTCTAATGAATAAAGTGACAGGAAACTGATCCCAGAACAGCGCCCTTGGATTCTAAAGCATTATGCTTATGAGTTCAAGTGTCACTAAGGTGATGGATTTGCCTCAAAGTGCATGCTGACTGATGGCGCTGATTTATAATGTGTTCTATGTATTGGTTCATGTCTTGTTAAAATAAAACTGGCTTCTCTTGCCAGCACTTCCCTGATTAAGGATCTACTTTCGCTAAATGTCCCGGGGTCTTCATAACCAAAAACACGACATACTCATCAATAACTGCACTAGTTTAACAGTTCTTAAATTTTATGAATGAGCATTAAAGATTGTAATGTTTGCACTGGTAAACGTGAAATTACACTCTAGATTCTAAATGGTGTTTGTGACTCATTTTTTTTAACCATTTCCAAATATACTTATGTTTGATAGTATGTGTTCAGTGCTGTGTGGAAATGTGTTTGGGAAATGTGTGTTCTGGTCATTGTGTGGTAATATATTTAGGAAGTGTCTTGTAGGTTGTAGTCTATCTGCACGCCTACAGACCACCCACGGACCACCAATGGGCTGTTCACAGACCGTCTAATACAGCCATCTACCTACTGTGGGAATAAGTGGGTCGTGCAAATTGTGAAAATGATGGTGCGTTTATGCCATGCCAGAAATGTAAAAAAATATATAAGTTCTCAAATTCAGTTAACAAGTTTGTTGGTGGGCAGAACTTGACGTACATGATGCACCACAGGAGTACTGCACATTTATAGTCTGATTTACAAATAAAATTCCTTGGTCACACTTTATTTTAAGGTCCAATTATCACTATTAACAAACCTGAACAGTGACCATTACCGGAGACTCTGAGCGAAATACAACATCCTCTTTTTCTATCAACATTCTTTGGTTGTAGCCGAATGGGAATCAGTGTACCAAAGCTGTTTGGTTGCAAGTAAAGTGTTAAAACCTCCAATACAAAGATTAATGTCTCCATATCATTAATCTGACTCCATAGTTAAAGTGACTGAACTGATTATTTGTGATTGATAAGGGAATAAGTTTTTCCATAAATTACCTCTTTTTTTCAGGAAATCATAAGATTTACTGTAGGCATAATAATAATGCTCTGTCCTGATAAACCAAATCACTGTGCAAAGTAATGAGTCAGAGGCTCTAATAAAAATAGCCTACTCAAAACACTCAAATTATAAGATGAATCAGAAGTTCTTAAGTCACCTTAACAAAGGAAAATCACTTTAAGGTATAAACAAATAACCAAGATTTCAGCTCACCGTCGATGCTCTAAAAAAAGACTCTAAAAATGATGGTCCTTTTCTGGTTAGAGACGGGTTTTAAAATATTAAAAAAAACATGAAATATGCACCAGCATGATAAAGAAATGATAGTACCGCTGTACTACTGAGTTTGATATCAACCTACAGGAAAGGAAAGGCTGACTGTAAACATCTGCTTGAAAGTTGTGCATTGATGTGCAAGAGAAGTTGCATATCAGCATCTGCTCAAAATTGTTTATATACTGGCTATGGATGTTTCTTCTGATGCTTGGGTGCACATCTCAAATACTTGACTTACAAACTGCCTTTACCTCTAAAGGACACTGAAATGTAGGAAATGCCTCATCACATGTACAGCAAACAACACCTCCAATCCTACAAAAACTGCAGTTCAAACTTCTGATAGAAATACCAAATGTAACTTCATTTGCATAGGTCATTCAACAAAACAAAAATTCAGTCTGTATCATTCTTACTGTCTTTTACTCCTTGTCACCTTTATGTTGTATTGTCTAAATAGTCTTTTTACTTGCCTTGTTATTAGCCTTTAAACTACCCTTATAATGAGTGTTCATATTATGAGATCAATTATAAAACAAGCCTTTTTTATATGTGCACCAAGTTTTCTTTCCTAGTTCTACTTTTCCAAATCCCATTTTTATTTGAATGTGAAACACCACAATGTAGTTCTCTCGGATTACTATGATTATAAGAGAACAATCCCACTTTAAAGGGGTGGTTGACTGGTTTTGATTGTGTTTATGGGGTGCAGTCTTACATGTGTTAATGCTTCGTTTAAAAAAAAAACGCATTATTTTCCACATAATTTATTTCTTTTTTTTTTTCCATATTCTACACCGCTCTGTCCCTTCTCCCATAAACACGCTGATAATTTCCTGCTTTTATGAAGCCCCTCCCTCAGAAATACGTGATGGGCTCAGATTGGTTAGCTGGCCCAGTGTGTTGTGATTGGCTAAACCGCCTCTAGTGCGCATCTAATCGTCCTGCCCCTCACCTCAGCGGCATGTGCTCCGGTTGTATTGTAAACAATGGCATCGTTAATATCGCTTATCAGTTTGAGCCAGATTGAGAAGCAGAGGATATTATTGAAGAGGATTGCGCAGAACCTGTGCCAGCACGGCTCTTAATGGTATGTTTTTTTCATTTGTTGTTGTCTCATACTTTTAGATACGCTGTTATTTGTAAATGCTACTGCTTCTGTTAGCTTTTAATGTACGGTTTTATTTAAAGCCGATTAAAGGTTTAATACAGTATGGCAATCGCACGCTCGTCCATGTTTAACGCTTCTGATAGCTATGTGAAAATAAGTGTATAAATGGAAAAGTTCATTGTTGGAGCTAAGCTGAATATGAGAGAGAGAGAGAGATGCAGAGCGTGTGTAGAGCAGGGGAACACGAGGAACAGTACTGAATCCAATTAGAAGACAGAGTCACGGATTCATATATGAATAGATTTTTACATGCACCCCTAGTTTTCTTCCTCTTTTCTAAAGCAGCGCAGCATGGCCTCGTCCCCTTTGCTGCCTTTTCCCGGGGGCTGGGTTTATCTGGGTTTGTGATGTCACAAAACCGGGAAGTAACTTGTTGTAGTCCCTAACAGCCATTTTTGTAGGCATTAAACTGACATAATTTTAAAAGACAATATCTCCGTTTACATTGAACTTTCAGCTTCGTAACTTGGCAGATATTGTTTATGCTCAAACAGCAACATTACACTAAACTAACGTTTAAAAAAGGGAAATACACAGTCAACCACACCTTTAAGAAATGTACTTTTATGGCAAACAGGGCCCAACAGTTTATGATGATAAATATGGTGCCACTTGTCATAGTTAATTCTTTTACAGTTAAAAATAAATAAATATGATCACTGTTGAATGATGACTCATATGCATTTAGTCATTTTTGCATTCAGCAAACATTTTTTGAACCATTTAATAGAAATTAGTCATCTGAACAAACCGAATCACTAAAGAAGGTCTGAATTCAAAATAGCATGCTACTGTACTAATTTGACTATTTCTGCCATATTTTTATAAGCCAGAAATAATAAGAGTATAGTATGCTAGTATGTTCTTCCAAATTCAACCAAACTGTCTGAATTAATCAAACTGCCTATAGAAAAGAAAATTAATCAAACCTTGATAGCTAGGTACTTATAGTAATAGTGTAAAGTAAACTGTGAGCTAAAATAACAGTTTCTAACAGTGTAGCTAAAAACATTTTCAAAAAAGTAGCTGGACTGTAGTGTTAACTTGAAATTTTGAGTAGATTGTAGCTTGGCTAGCAAGAATGTTCAAAGTAGCATCCCCAACACTGTAAACTGTAAATTTATGTTTTCTAAAAAGATTCAAGTCTACATGTCCTCTGTGCCACAGGGACTAGCATGGGAGGTTTGAATGAGACAGGAACAAACTTTTCAGACACAAATAGTCATGACAAAAACTGATGCAAACAGTAAATAGATTTTGCTTGAATATTTCATTAATTCAAACAAACACACACACTTTTTGTGTAGCCTGACTTGCTTAATCTGTTCCTTTGGAAACGGAGCGAAAGTCTGAATCAACACTTGGTTTCTCTCTCTCTCTATACTCCCACATATCTCTCTGAACTCTTGAATTTGTATTCCATGTCATCCTGTGGTATGGGCTAACCACCCCAAGGAAGGAAATACATGGGAAATATCTTTAAACATCTCCAGTGTTATTAGAGACAGCAAAAAAAAGAAAAGAAAAAAGGAGCGTTTAAAAATATGAATAAGACAGTGGCGGAGAGTAGGCGGCAGTATTTTTACTTGTTCCTACTTCTCGTCTTACCTTTCGAAACGTCATTGGCTAATGCAGCTTGTTTTTCTTGTGCACTTACCAAAGGCTGGACAACTGGATGAACCCAGAAATTTTGATGTATTGCGTCTTTGGCACAATCTTTTAATTTATTTATATTTTATTTTAGAAGAAAAATCTGGGAAAAGATAATTACTTCAATATACACTACTGCTTCTAAGTTATTGTTTTTTAAGTTTAAAAGTCTCCAGGTGTATTATTTGATCGAAAAAGACAGTAAAAAAAGAAAAATATTGATAAAATACAATTAACTGAACCTGAATGTTCGGTTTTGTTCTGTTATATACTGTCTATATTATATATATATATATATATAGGATATATATATATTACATATATAATATATAAATTATAATGCAATTTAATTGCATTATGGTAAAAACGAAATTATGGGTGATATCAAAGCTGAAATTTTCAGATTAATATTTAAAATTGTAAGTTCATTCATTGTAATGGAATTCTTCCTGTGATGTCAAAGCTGTTATTTTCAGCAGCTATTACTCCAGTTTTCAGTTTCACATGATGCTTCAGAAAGCAATCTAATATGCTGATTTGGTGGAATATTCTATTATTATCACAAGGTTGGGCTGCTTAATATTTTTGTGGGGGGAACTGTAAACATTTTTTCAGGATTCATTTGAATAGAACATTTAAAAAGACAGGCATATTTTGAACAGAAAGGATGTACTGTCACTTTTGTCAATTTAATGCATCCTTAATGAATAAAATTATAAATTTCTTTAAAAAAAAATCTTACTGGCCCCAAACGTTAGAACACCAATGTAATTGAGAACTCTATTAGTTGTACTGAGCTATAAAAGAGCAACCTCCAAGCATAAAAACCTCTGGGATGTTAACAAAGTTTCACAGTTAAAAACATGTTTTGTAACTGAAATGAAAGCCCAGCTGTCATATGTCCGCACATACTTACAGAAAGCTCTAGTCAGATCACTAAAAGAGAGGTGTGTGTGCAGGGGAGGGGGATGTCTGAGCCATTAACATTCATCCTCTAATAAGATTGCAGTGGTGAATAAATCAGTGTGTTCAGACGAGCCTCATATAAACAAAGCCAACATGGCACACAGCTGCCCAGAGCTCCACCGACCCACTTTGACTAGGCCTATTCTGGGGAGTCAGTAAGGGTAACCGGTCCCAAAGGGGGGGTTACTGGTAGGGCAAGCGTCTGTTTACAAGGCAAGTACATGAGCATGGGGAGGAACTCAGAGTGAGGCTCAGAAAAATCACATTTGAAGGCATTTAGCAGATGCTCTAATTCAGAGTGAATAAAGATGTGATCAATTACTCTGTAATTATGATGACTAGGTGAGAGGAGTATCTGGGAGTAAGTTTTCAGCAAGATCATTTACTATGAGCACAGACTGCTTATATTATGTTACAACGCTATGATTTTAGGGGGGAAAGGGAGAAAAAAAATATTTTAAATCTAGCACACCTGGCAGACAGACAATTATTTCCCCTAAACAGAAATGGGATTTAATGGAGAGCAAATGTAAATCTGTTTCCTGATCTTTAGAAATGGATCTCAACAATGCCTCAAACATCAATCAAAAAAAAGAGGTTTCAAATGTACACTCTTAAAAATAAAGGTTCTTTATGGCATTTAAGGTTCCATGAAGTATAGAAACTTTGCATTCCACAAAAAGTTCTTTATAGTGGAAAAACATTCTGAAGATTATTAAAATGTTCTTCTCACTAAAAAAAGGTTATGTTCACTGAAAGGTTCTTTGGGGAACCCAAAAACTGTTCTGTTGCATCACTGCAAAAAAAAAAAACAATTTTGGACTTTAGGTTTAAGAGTTTACTTAAATGTTTATCAAATTCTCACAAAATCAAATGTTCTATTCTATCCAGATTTATTTTATAGATATTTACTCATGGATATAGCTCTATATTTATTGCATACTGCATGTAAACCATCTTAAATTTAAAAGGAGAAACATCTGAGACAAAATCCTTACGTGAAGCATAACC